>CAVLJG010000007.1:95869414-95905073 GCA_963669975.1 Acanthoscelides obtectus | reverse complement strand
TTTGTATACTGAAATAATTTTGGCTGGTTTGAATTCACAATTTAATTTTGATCACAGTGTGAGGCGCGGCCTGGAATTTCATTTAGTTTATTTGAAAAACAATACGAACTGTCAGGAGATGTGTGCTACAAGTGATGAAGATACTGCATCTGATATGCAAACAAGTTTGGTCTTCAAATATCTGAAGAATTCAATTTTGGGTGGTTAGATTATGCGTCACCCGCCGTAAGTTTATAATTGATTTTAACCACCAGCGGTCGAGTACCACGCTAGGATATTTACTATCATATGATTCCATAATGTCAAAACATCCTATATCATGTTTTGGTTGTTCTCCTCCAGGAAAAAAATCAAAGCTCGGCGTTCAATAACGATAAAATTATTCTATTTCATAAAAACACCATAGCTGTGCTTTCAAGTGGAGAGAAAAACCGCTGACCAAACCTGTGCCCGTGCCACGATGCAGATAATTGGTCCAAAATTAGCTTTCGATGAAAAACAACGACAGCAGCGTGTGTCAAATACGCCGATCGAAATGATGAAACATAATAGAATTTAATTCAAAACTACCAACCGAAAAAATGTAATCATGATAGCTTTATACTGTGAAAATAACACGGACCATTGAAAATCGGCTATAATTTTGTTTGTTATACCTTTTTTACGATTTCGGATCGTGCTCTCAAGGCTTGGCGCCAATAAAATAAAATGTGTGATTCGGTTTTGATTTTTGATTGGTTATACCAAGTTTTACTGAGAGTACATTTACATACTGTCTCAGTTTGGAAAATGAAATATATTCATAATCATCGACAATATTGACAGGAACAATTAATTACACAGGCCCACAAAATAGAAAAGTGGTATGTTGGACGTCTAGCTTTATCACATCTCACTGTAAACGGGTTACATACTAATAAAAAATAAATAAGCCTGTATTGCCCAACAACTTATTGCCAATAACAGAGCAATCCATACAAATGAAAGTTAGCCAGAGTTATTTCCATTCGAACAAAGCATAATATACATACATATAATATGTATACAGGGTGTCCCAGAAGTCGACGTCAAGCCGACACCGGGTGATAGGCAAAGTCATAACAGCTTTCAAAAAAATATTTAAAAAAATTTTATGTATGTGTTTTGAAAATTATAGGTCTTCGAAAAAGATATAGAAATTTCACACCCTACGGCAGTCTGTCAACTCCTGTTACTACAAATATTAACTTTTTTTGGATTTTATTTTTACAATGTAATGATGAATAATGCATCTTCAAACTGGTGTCTCAACCTTACTGCCAACTTTTCTCATTCAGGAAAAATTGCCACTTATTTCCCAACCAAGTATTCCAAAGTAAAACTTTGCTCAACTTTAACTGGCTGTACTGGAAAAAAATGTACTACGAGAGTTTGGCAAGTAACCTTAAAAGTTGGCGCATTTAATAACGATTCCAAAATGGTATAACGCTTAGAAGATTACTCGTTAACTTATGCACAATTTTTATTTGAAGAAAAACTGATGAAAATATTTCAAAATTTCCTAATTAAACAGCGATTATGAAAACGCACAAGGACCCTTAAGGATAACTGTTTGCACAACAGTGGGCGTCAAAATGCTGCTGATGATGATTTACCTTTACAGCAAATGCTCAAACTGTTTTCCTTCAGCCGCAATACACGCTCGACATCTTCTTAAGAAAGATCGGGTTATTAAGCGAGCGAATCCACGGTTATTAACAAACTCAGCTGCTTCCAATAGTCTTTGCCGTAGCTCAGCTACATTTTGAATCGGCTTAAAATACACTTTTTCTTTTAAAGTTCCCCAGTAAAAACATCTAAAGGATTCAAATCAGGTGATCGGGCTGGCCACGGTATTGTACCAGACCGCCTTATCCATCTGCCTGGAAAGTTTTGATCGAGATACTCTCTCACTGAGAGTGCATAGTGCGCTAGGCAGCCATCATGCTGAAACCACATGTCCCTGTAAATACTCAGTGGCACGTCCACCAATAAATTTTGTACATGATTTTTCAAAAAATCCAAATAAACTTCGGCAGTCAAAGTCTCTGGGAACTCAAACGGACCGATTATTTTACCATTTAAAATTCCTGTCCAATGGTTTATCTTGAAGCGATATTGAGATTTATCTTCTCTCATCAAATGTGGGTTTGCTACGTGCCACTCGAGTAAGTTATGCAGGTTCATGTACCCATCTTTCTTAAATGTGGTCTCATCCGAGCATAAAATTTTTTCAAAGAACTATGGATCTTTCCTGTGTCTTTCTAACATTGTGCGACAAAAAGCAACTCGGGGCTCATAATCCCGGGGCAGGAGAGGTTGAACACGCTGTATGTGGTATGGATGAAGCACATCACTTACTTGCTATTGCACACTTTGATACCGATCAGTACTCCTTCGTTTACTGCGCATCTTTATATGTTCGTGCTTGTTGATTTCGTACTGTTACTAATTTTGGATTCGTGAACTGGACTGTTGATCGCTTGTGATTTGGATTTGGACTGTTTAATTGCTCTTCAAAACAACATTTGCTTTCCTTAGACTATCTTTGATAATGTGTTTGTGCAGTGCCGCTATGTCCATGTACACTGTACAAGAATATGCTAACATGCACCTCATTTATGGGGAATGCAGATGCAACGCTAGTGCTGCAGCGAGACTTTACTGTGAGAGGTACCCGAATGCAGCTCGTCATCCAGATCATCGAGTGTTCACAAATGTGCACCGCTTACTGTTCTCAGAGGCCCAACTACCAAACCAATCACACGGTGAGGGAAGATCTTTCCTTCCTTACGAAGACGTGGTGCTAGGAGCTGTCGAAGAAGACCCGAGTACTTCAGTGCGTGCAATAGAACTAAAAACAGGTGTGCCCAAAAGTACAGCCCATAGAATCTTGCAAAAAAACGTGCTCCATCCATACCACGTACAGCGTGTTCAAGCTCTTCTGCCCCGGGATTATGAGCCCCGAGTTGCTTTTTGTCGCACAATGTTAGAAAGACACAGGGAAGATCCACGGTTCTTTGAAAAATTTTTATGGTCAGATGAGACCACATTTAAGAAAGATGGGTACATGCACCTGCATAACTTACACGAGTGACACGTAGCAAACCCACATTTGATGAGAGAAGATAAATCTCAATATCGCTTCAAGAAAACCATTGGACAGGAATTTTAAATGGTAAAATAATCGGTCCGTTTGAGTTCCCAGAGACTTTGACTGCTGAGGTTTATTTAGGTTTTTTGCAAAATCATTTAGAAAATTTATTGGAGGACGTGCCACTGAGTGTTTACAGGGACATGTGGTTTCAGCATGATGGCTGCCCAGCGCACTATGCACTCTCAGTGAGAGAGTATCTCGATCAAAACTTTCCAGGCAGATGGATAGGGCGGTCTGGTACAATACCGTGGCCAGCCCGGTCACCAGATTTGAATCCGTTAGATTTTTTTTTACTGGGGAACTGTAAAAGAAAGACTGTATTTCAAGCCGATTCAAAATGTAGCTGAGCTACGGCAAAGACTATTGGAAGCAGCTGAGTTTGTTAATAACCGTGGATTCGCTCGTTTAATAACCCGATCTTTTTTAAGAAGATGTCGAGCGTGTATTGCGGCTGAAGGATAACAGTTTGAGCATTTGCTGTAAAGGTATATCATCATCAGCAGTATTTTGACGCCCACTCTTGTGCAAATAGTTATCCTTATATATTTTCCTAAACAAACGACAATGTCACCATTACTGTCGATCTTCATTTGCAAGTAAACACCTTTGCCGTTCATCTCGTGCCTTTATGTGGAGTTAAGCTAATAAAATTTTCCATTATGTATACAGGGTGTCCGCAAAGTTGGGGTTTTCCTTTACACGACGTGTAGATCTTGAAAACATAAGCAATTCTTCTTAGTACCATATACACCAATGTCTTAAGGGAACCGATATAAAGGGCTCTGCAACATCAAAAATATCTGAATACCGTCCTGTAGCCGCGACCCGCCGGGATATCCCCGACTGGTACAAGGTCTCAACCCGACGGCAGAACTGGGTCGGGATCAGTGTGTCAGGTTAGTATGCAACCTTCAATCGACGGTTACAGTCACGCGTGTAGAGGTAAACGAACTCGTATAATCGATTGTGTTCCAAAAAACAACAAGCACTAGAGACGTGGCTAGAGAAGTGCAAGTATCAAAAACTAAAGTGTGGGACACGCTGCGTGAAGAGGGGCTGTATCCGTTTCACGTCCAACGTGTACAAGCCCTTCAACCTGACGATATTCCAGCAAGAGTGCGGTTTTGTGAGCGATTCTTGCATCAACATGACAATAATCCGGACTTTTTGAAGTGCATATTGGTGACAGACGAATCTACGTTCACGCGTAATGGGGTGAATAACTTTCGCAACACTCATGTTTAGTCATTTTCAACAAACATTTTCGGTGAATGTTTGGGCTGGCATGGTGAACTGTATGCTCATTGGACCATTTATTTTCCCAAATCGATTGGACGGGATGCAATACCTAGACTTTTCACGCAACATTTTGCCTTCCTTGTTAGAAGATATGCCATTAGTGTAAGACAATCTATGTGGTTTCTGCGTCTGCTCGGTAGCGCGTCAGCTGATTTCATTTTCTGTTGGAGCGGTATGATTTCGGGCAGAGACGTACTTAGCCCTTCTCGTCAACTGGAGAGTGAGTACTTTTTCCTTTATTTTTTTTACTTGGTCGCCCTCGTTTCACTACACATTACCTTTGTTATTTCAAGGGTAGTTGTTTCTGAAAAGGAAAACCCCAACTTTGCGGACACCCTGTATATTTTATCATACCTTATTTTTTTTAGACACTAAGTAATTTAATTGTTTGGTAATGGAACTGACTAGAGTTTTCAGTAGTTGTAACATTATCGTTTTGAAATAACATCATAGATTGTTTTCTAATCTTAAAATTATGAAAATAGTTATTCGTTGATAAGCACGTGACTGAGCCATCGTACCCGCACAAGTTGGGTTAGTTGTCGCACGCCGTCTCACCCTAAAAAAGGAGAAAGAAACCCCGGGAAAAATGTTAGACACCATCTGCCCAGTTCGTAGTACTGCTAAAGTGAATGTGGTACGCAAACGCAGTCGTGAACTTGCTGAAATATTGACATCTCCTGAAAATATTTAAAAAAAAAACAAAATTAAATTGTGCCAAAAAAAAACAGACTGAAAAAAAATGACAAAACAGGTCAGCCAACCGGAAAAAAAAAACAAGAAACTCGAGTGAATCTTTTTTGGATAATGGCACATCTCTGGTAGAACTACGCTACAAACTGTTAGCGAAAAACGAAAAGAAAGGTGTGAAAAATCGTAAAAAGGCCCCAAAATGGCGACGAACCATGACAAGCAACACAAAACATTAAGAGACTACAGTACTTCTTCTTCAGATAGTGATGTAACTACTGATTTATAAAGCGATTCAAATAGCAACATCCATGAAAACGATGAGGAATCTGAGTGTGTTGGCTGTGGGGAGATCTATATAAACACTACAAGTGAAGAGGACTGGTTGCAGTGCGTTTCCTACCACAAATGGCTTCGTGAGAGCTGCACGAAGTTTCCGAATTACTGCTTGCGATGCGGCCGACGTGAAAATGTTAAATTCATTCATTTTTTGTGTGTGCGCCATTTCCCCCATACCCTAGGGGTGAGATGGTATTTCCTATTATTTAAAAAAAACTTTTTTTATTAGTAAATTGAAATAAAGTTTTGCATTTTGGAATTTTCTACTTTCATTTTATTCAGTACTACTGTATAAAAAGTTGATACTCATTAAATAATTTAAATCTGATTTTTTATATGAATTTAAAAAAACGTGCCCCATCTCTACCGGGTTTACCCTAATCATTGCCTATCACAGTGACAGTGATAACGTTGAATCAACATAAATAAGAACACCTACCGGTGAAAAGATCGCTTTTTATTAGGCATATGCCTCTCATTGCCAGAAGTGGTGGAACAGCTTAACGCCACAATTATCTACAAGCACTGGTAGTCTTGAAAATAACAATACGGATCAAATTCGAATTCAATGACAAAACTGTCAAGCAAGTACCTTACGTCAAGTCCACTTGATGTATAAAATATCATCCTGTCTACAGACTATGAGATTTTGGATGCAAGCGAATCATAAGCTTGCAATTTCTACCTAGTCTGAATTCGTTGCCCGATCTCGATTCACTCAGTGGAGGGGAATTATGTTTCCCATGACGCTTCCTCACCTGGATGCGCCAATGAATTTGAAAATACATGGGCACTAGCAAGTCGACCTACTTTAAGTTTCGAAAGTTACGTTATAAAACAACTTAAATTATGTTATTGTAAACATAAAACGCTTTGGAGATATAAACACATATTGACAAATTAATACTTGTAAGCGCATTGATCCTTGCACATTTGGGTTTTGATGTCACAGTTTATAATAACCTTCTTACAGAGGAAATAAAACAAAAAATTCAAATTTTACTTAATCGTTGCATAAGATTTTGTTATAATGATATAGGTAGACAAGGGCGCATCACTGGTTACTATGTGAAAAAAGCTATTTTAAAATATACGTATAAGTACCGCTGCTTGCTTTGTTCTATATATATTTAAAAAAGCTTTCATTTACACTGCACCTCGTTTGACTAATAAATATTCAGAACTTTTCAGAAATACTTATTTAATAACTTTAAAAAGGAATATAAGAAAGTGCTTCTCCAGTTACAAGCGTTTGAAGCCACATCACAGAGTACGAGTCGCTTCCCACTTCAGTTGGCCCAACTATTGAAATCTTACTTTTTCTTCTTATCAAACACAAATAATAAAAATGTAGCAAGGTGTTATAGGTTTAAAATATTAACAATGAATATTTTGATAATATATAGTAGAAAACACCAACTTTATCACTCCCTAATCAAATTTGCAGCATAAAAATAACACGTGTTGCAATTACAGCATATCAACCTATTTTCATTTCAATGCAAAATAAGCATAGGTGGCTGTAGAAAATAAAAGCCATAACAATTGTTTTTATTAATCACAGCTGTCAGAATACGTTTAAAATAGTTTTGGGTAGTTAAGGTTTTCAAAATGGGTAGAGGAAAGGTTATTAGTGAGAAAATTCGGTTACTGATAATTAAATTTTTTAATTCTTGGAAATCAAACTCAGAAATTGCATCCTTGTTAGACTTATCGCGGTACAGTGTGAGAAATATTGTTAGAAGATATAACGTAACTGGTTCAGTTAATATTAAGCCACGATATGCGGAAAAAAGTAATATCACAAATGCAGACCGAAGAGCATTAAGAAGAGTAACAGGCGTGCCAATTATTTACAATTAAGTGCTCTGTGGAGTGACGCTGTTGGAAGGAGAATTTCGAGGTCCACAACTCATAGAGAGGCCCACAAACTGGGAAGGTAAGTTTTCTTATAAAAAAAGTGAAGTAAAAACCCTAAAGTTGCACAACTTGTTCATAGGCCAAAGAAAAGCCACTATTAACTCCACTGCAAAAGAGAAATCGGCGTAGATGGGCTAAAGAACATAGACAATGGACATCTCAACAATGGCGTGCAATACAATGGAGTGATGAGGCCCGATTCGAAGTTTATGTTGATGACAGTCGCAGTAGAGTTATTCGCAAAAAAATGAAGCATTGCATGTTGACTGAAGAGAAAAGTAAAATTTCCAGCATCCATTATGGTCTGGGGCAGTATGTCATCAAAAGGAGTAGGAAAACTTCATTTTATTGATGGAAATGTGGATACAAACAAATATTTGACAATTTTAGAAGAATCGCTTTTACCAGCGATGGAAGAATGTTTGACGTCTGGCCAAGATTTTGTGTTTCAGCAAGATGGTGCAGTGTTCCATACCTCAAAAAAGGCTATAAAATGGATAGAAGAAAATAATTACCACTTTTGAAATGGGTTTCTAGCAGTCCAGATCTGTCACCTATTGAAACTTTGTGGCACGAGATGAAAAAGGTTCTACGACAACATCCTGCTCGTACAAACACCGAACTGAGACAAAAGCTTCAAGAAATAAAAAATAAAGGTGATGTTACCCAATGGTAATCTTTCAATTGTTGCTTTGTTAACTTCGCGCATTTATTCGCACATTGTTTATTTGTTCAGATCGTCGCCTTTCTCACGAAGTGTGATGGTTAATCTGACTTAGAGGCATAACTATATATCTATTAGTATAGGTAACAAATCATTAACTCGTGGGTGTCTTATCTGTCAAGGTAAATATATAATTCCCACGAAGAGACCTAAATGAGGATAGGTCTCATAGTATGCTACAATCGTTGCTACTATACGCACCTCGGTGGCCGAATCATGGCTAAAGTGAAGGGAGACTCTGCCCACGGTGCAATTCATACTGCGGTAAAGGGAGCTGGAGATCTTTTTGAAGTCTCACAATTCTATCCGGTTTTTCGATTGGCCAGAAGACGTCAACCTTATTTAGTAATCCCAATGAATATTTTGACTTCACGGAACTTTCAAAAGATTTAAGAATGTTGTTCACAAGGCAAACTGAGAAAGGGCAAAATATTAAATGGACGGGTATTATGGACTTTATGGTAAGAAAAGACATGCCCACCAAAATATTTTTCAAGTCTAGCCACCACGATACTAGTTATTACAGTATTGAGTTAAAAAGACCGTTGAAAAATAGTAAATATATAAATGATATTAAACTACAACAACTTAATAAGGAACCAGCAAAAATAACAAAATAGAAATACTCCGACTAAATTTCCTTATGTGAAAATCCAACACCCGTCGTACGCTTACCAGAATTCCAACACTTTTTTAGAAATTTGCCGCATGAAACGGAATGAAATAAGTATTAAAACTGTTGCCTTTGTTTTTTTGTGTATTATAACACATCAAAATTAGTTGGTAATATGTCAAAAGATAATGTTTAAGTTAGTTGTTTTTCTTTTAGTTTTTATTTCAATAAAAATTGCTTTGACGTTTCGAATTGTTTTCTTCATCTTATCATCTAATATTTGTGTCATAATCTACATCAATTAAGGGCTTGGACACTCTGAGAAATGTTGTAGGAGTTAGCCAAAATTCAAAAGTCGATCTGAACTTTTTTACAAAAATTCTGCTGTCAGCAGACCAACGATTACTTAAAAAATTATCAATCAACACATTTTTTGAGATAATCGTCCCTTTGGCTGTAAATATGATTCTTTGCTTATAAGTAAATGAAATAAATTCTGTATATCTGTAATAATAAGAACTTTAATAAAAATATATTTTAGCCCTATGTGACAAAAAGCTTCTGAAAATTGTCACGAAGTGACCTACGTGCGTTTTCCATTTTGTTCAAAAATAACTTGATAAGCTAGCGTAAATATTGAAACAGCATATGATCGACAATGAATATAGGTTGATGCACTGACATGTTCAATTCCGAAATATCTAAACTTTACATACAATGCTCATTCAACAATACCCTGATTTCGTTTTCTTGCTGTAATGTAAAACTTACTAAACGTTGGTTAGGACACTCCGTGAGAAAGCCGACGAGATGTTCTATTAGTTATAGGTCTAAGTGATTTCAAATATGTATTTTTTTACGACTAGAGTGTATCTAAAATGTTTTTGAGAAAATAAATTGTTTTAGAAGTAAATAGTTTCGTCATGTTTAGTTTATAAAGGCATATTTTGGTTCAAATCTTGAAGTGGGCCATCTGAAGTGGGAAGGGGCTCGTACTACCGGAGGCGACACTCTGTAAAAAATCAGGTTCTATCAACGCCAACTTAAGTTCCATGCGTTTGGTGAGACTCATGTTGCTGTCACATTTAGGGGTTATCCGTGGAATGTTTCGACACATGACCATAAAACAGTTTTATCAATACAAATCAATTATCTGGCCTAAATACATTTGGGGAAATAATAAACACAAATTTCTTCATTATGTAGCTTGATATACAGGGTGTTAATAAAGTATGCAGACCTGCTTTAACCATCGAATCCTTGGTCAATTTGAAGACGAAATTTTCATCTGAACATGGGTCCGCAACGGCTTTGTATTCAAGCTAGAGCATATTAGCACTAAAAAATTACAAAAGAATGGAACGTATTTTATTTTAATTAAGTATGAACTGTGGTGAATATCACATGATTTACAGCTGTTTTCAGACTGCCCATGTACGTAGATACGGATAATGTTATCCAGTATTTTTTGAAAAAATAGCATGACATTGATTTTTTTTGTTTTGATCGCAATACTTTTAATATTTAAGCATTGTGCATATCTAGACACTTATGACGTATCCGAAAACAATTGAATTAATTTATTTTCTCAAATAATTCGACAGCTATCAAGTATTTGTTTTCCTGTCTGGTCATTCTAAGATTCCTCATATTTATAAGTTTTGGTGATTACTAATTGTCATAATGGTCCAGTTCAGTAATCAAGAAATGACAGATATGCATTTTCGTTCGCTCTGGGTAACGCTCGACGAGCACGACGTTTGTATGGCGATCGATTTCCACAACGACCGTTCCCTGATGTACAAACTTTCATTATTCATAGAAATATTTGGAATATTACTCGTATTTATTTAGTGATAGTGCTCTAGCTCGAAAAGAGGGCCGTTACATGACCCATGTTCATATGAACATTTAATCTTCATTCGACGGTTAAAGTTTGTCTACATACTTTATTAACACCCTGTATGACATTCGTGACTTCAGACTAATAACGCGTAACAACCGCTAGGAAAAAATCCTCTGGACGCTGATTAACATAAGCGGACAATGTGGTAAGCAGTTGGGACACAAAGATCAAAAGGTCCGACATCAGGTGTCGCATACCTATTATTAACTAGCGATTTACTATTGCATTGCATTTACAGGTATACTTTATCTGAAGTCACTTGAAATAGCACAAAAACCTTTGGTCGGCGCGTCCTTTGTAATTTCATGACGTATCATAGGCGTGCGGTCATTTATTTAGAACGATAATAATAATGTTTTTATATCACAATAAATGGATTTTACTATCTTCTTATTTTTTTTGATTTGGGATAAAAAATACTTATATTGGGAGTTTAATTTATGTTGACTGAAAGTTAAGAAATGGAAAAATTACAGAATTCCAACGTTTGACATAGGCAAATATTTACATAGCAGGTAGGTACGTATATATAAAGACTTACATTATAGGTATTTATATATCATCCTCGCCTTCGGAGCTGTCGCTAGAGTCATCATGTAGAGGAATTACAACGGGATTTACAGGAGGCAAAACACAATATTCATTTTCTTTTTCAATAATATGCCTAGAACACTGCTTCCATAGGTCTGTGTCAGCAATATGAGATACTGCATCTCTTATTGTGGCCAATAGCGATTCACTTAATTGAGGGGTCTGATTATGTTTTCTTACTTTTTTTTTAAAGCAGCCCAGACCAACTCAATCGGGTTAAAAATGCAGTAATAGGGAGGTAGATGTAATACTTCATGGCCATTTTGCTGAAGCAGATTGTCAACAACATACTCTTTTTCAAATTTTTGTCTTTTAATAAGATCCAATAATATGGCTTTGGTTGATTTTTGTGGTATTTCCATTCCCTTATCCTTCATAAAATCAATAATGTCTTGTTTTTTTGTGCCTGTATTCGGAATTTTGTTTTTCTGTCGGGAATGGTATGGCGCATTGTCCATAATAATCACTGAATTTGGGGAAATGTTTGGTATTAACTGCTGCTCTATCCACTTTTCAAATAAGTCGGAGGTCATGTCCTCATGATAGTCGGCACATGATTCTTTGATATTTTTGGCAGATAACAGCAAGGCATTAGGTATAAATCCATTTTCACTGCCAGCATGGAGAATAATGATTCGTTTTCCACGGTTGCATGGTGCATTTAAAATGCACTTGTTGCTGTCGTTAACCCAGCCGTACTGCACAACATCATGGGTATCATGCCACGTTTCATCCAGGTAAATCAGATTTCTTTTCTGCTCTCTATAGATTTTAACTTTGTGCAAAAATTCTTGGCGCAATTCAACGATTCGAGACGACTCCATAATCACCATTATTTTATCAAATTTTTTGTATTGAAAACCACACAGTTTTACAATACAGTGCAGTGAGTCTAAGCATTTGTAATTATAAAAATCTTCAGGATAATCTTTCAATTTATCCCGTATCATTTCCCACGTGGGCACCAAATTTTCTTTATAAAATCCGTATATTATACGAAGAATATCTTCCTGAAAACCCACGTCTATTCTTTTTAATTTTTGCCCTATGCGCTTTCTGTGGAAGGAATGGTTGACTACATCTCCCCTTTTTATAACCCGATAAATGGTAGACCGACTGATTTTTGTCAGGATACAAATTCTGTTTAAAATTTGATTTTGCGAGGAATCTGGATTTTCGTTTTTCAGACAATCATACATATTTAGGATTACTCTTTGGGTCTGTTCCTCTAAACCTTTATGAAAGAATTCTGCCTGCACAGGTTCATCAACCATCTCCTCGTGGCTTGGAGCATTTTCCCAAGGTCTCCAAAGAGCCATATTTAGGACACACAAGAACAATCAACACAACAATTAAATCAACAAGTAAACTGAGTATTCAAAAGTCAAAAACACACAAACTAATAAAATCTATGAAAAAACACGGACAGACTAAAGAAAACACGTTTATTCACCGCTACACGGCACTGGCTAAACTGTTTCAATTTTCAGTAGCCCCCTGCACTTGTTCGGAGCTCTGAAATACACGCTTTCTCATTGGCTATGTCCACGCATAGGCGTGCTTTACTCCACGTGGACCGGTGAAACTGCCTTTGATCTTATACGGGGGATATTTGCTGCGAAATTTGGCGATTTTTGCAGCAACAGAGCGTGTTAAATATAGATATATAAAACGCACCCGGTATTTCACAGTGTTTCAAGTGACTTCAGATAAAGTATACATTGGTACCGCAATTTTTGTAACAATGCTATCCTCTATGTAAAATTAGAGATAAGATGAAGCTCATTTCTCTGTATAAAATAATTTTAATTTACCAATTTACATTTTCATTGCTTTAAGCGACGGAGAAAATGGCAATGCCATTCCGCAGGAGTATTTTTTTAACGTGTATCTTTATTTTGTATAAATGCCCTAATAAACATTATTATTATTATTTGAGACAATTCTTTCATTGAAGTCTAGGCTGTCGATTCCCCGTTCTCCGCTTCAAATTAGCCGGCTAATATAATCAAATGCACTGCCGATGGGGCATGCCGCTCCGAAAATGAATTTAAATTTATTCCATAGCATCAGCGACCTAATAAAAAGCCGCGGTGCGGCGGTTCCCCAACGGTGCTAATGACGTAATAATGATGGTTGTTCACAATTAATATCTCATAACGCTAAACGGCGAATGGCGAAAGCCAGCGATTGTTTAGACAGCGTGGCAACGGCATGGCGGATTGGCATTTGCATAAAGCGGGAATTAACATACTTTTCATAAAAGTTACTGCCGTCGATGAGAGTCAGGGGTTTGGCGAGCTAATGACGGGGAATATGAAGAGGAGGATGTTGGCCGAAATTATAATTGAAAACTGATGGAGCAGTAGGACTGAAGACAGAATCATCATCAGCTTTCGAGACGAATATTTCTCTGGGCCCTTGGCTAGCAGTTTCCGTCATGTTTGAAAGAAGATTGTAAACGATCTTTTCTACACCCAGGCAGATCGTTGCCACCGAGAGAACAAGGCCTGACAACAGGCGCGTGACGTCACCACGAGTAGGCCGGCCGGGCTGCATTTTAACACTATGGTATAGGATTCGGCACCAGCCTTAATTTTATTGGTCAATTTCAATTTATTCAACCAATAACAAGCTGGGTGCCGAAATCACTACCCGAATATTAAACAGTGCTGAAAACAGTGTCGGAATGTTATCAATTTAAATTGCTTCTACTAATATATACTAAGTGAGGAGGAATCCACAGTTTTTTTTTGAAAGACATGTTCATCACACTGTTGGAGTTATGGTTTGGGGTGCTATAGCTTATGGTTCCAGGTCACCTTTAATCTTCATCAGAGGTAACATGAACGCGCAGCGTTATATCCACGAAGTTCTAGAACCCCATCTTTTACCCTATCTTGACACCCTGGAAGATCCAACTTTCCAAAAAGATAATGCCCGACCACATGCTGCAAGAGTCACAATAGACTTCTTTCAACATAATGATGTCACATTGTTACCATGGCCACCAAGATCTTCCGACTTATCCCCAATTGAGCATGTGTGGGATATGATGGGTAGGAGATTGCTCAATTTGCAACGTCCTCCTCAGACTTTAGAAGCACTTCGAGAGGAATTGGTGGTTGCCTGGAATGAGATACCACAGGAGGACATTGACCACCTGATCAGAAGCATGCCTAGGCGCGTTGGAGAATGCGTAGCTTATCAGGGTGCATCCACACATTATTAAAGGTCAAAGGGCTTTAAAGCAGTGCAATCATTTTGAAATTTTTATCATTTACTTATTATGCTTCATTAAGTACTTATACAAAATTTTATTAAAATAAAACCATTTAAACTGGGTGTTCGGATTTATATGTCACTTAGTATATATACTTCACTTCGAAGTTGAGTCATTTATTTTAACAGTGAGTAGATCTGATCAAAAGAAATGTTTTTTTCCTTTACCATTTTTCTGGTAAAATTAAAGTAACAAAGTTATAGCCCTTTGGAAGTTTGAGTACCGCCCTGTCTCAATAATAATATCATGTACTCGTGTTTGGCAACAACGGATATAATCCGCCTTACCAGTTCATCGCATCGGAAACAAAAAAGCGAAAGAATTTGGAACGTTTTTGCAATTAAGTATTTTATTCAGTTCAGTTATACATACACTCAGTGTCTGTCGGTTAGCGTGTGAATAGTGTCTGTTGCGTGGCTCAAACGAAATAAAAAATGGCACATGTTTATGCGGATCGGTTTCCCAATCGAGTGCAACCAACCCCTCGTGCCTTTGTTAATGTAGTACAACGGGCTCGTGAATCAGGTGACTTAAGACCTCACAGGGGACCTCACGATCAAATACAGGTCCGCACTGAAATACTTGTCGGGATGATACTTTATAAAACAAGGTAAAAATTTTTTTTTAATTTTTTTTTATTTTTACACACATATTCTGGTTTATCTTCCTTCTACAATCATTATCTGAAAATTAATGACTCAACTTCAAAGTCACCCTGTATATATGTATATATATGAATATATAAATTTTTCATGAAATTTTTCTTATTCCTAAACCAGATTATTAATTTTGAAATCATTAAATATCTTAATAGGAAACAACGTGCGTTTATTATTATCTTACGTATTTTTAGCGGAAGGTAAGTAAATTTAAATTGATAACATTCTGACCCCATGCTCAGCACTGTTTAACATTCCGCTAGTGATTTCGGCACCCGGCTTGTTATTGGTTGAATAAATTGAAATTGACCAATAAAATTAAGGCTGGTGCCAAATCCTATACCATAGTGTTAAAATGCGGCCGGGCTGGCAGCACGGCGTGCCGTACATCAGCGCTGTTGCATAATATATAATCAACTTTACATGTTGACGGATCATTCAGAAATGTGTTTTTGGGATATGAACGCAACTTGGTGGAAAATATTGAAGTATTTATTAACTATTTTCACCCTGAATTTCACTGATATTTCATTCAACATTATGTGCACATTTGAGTAATAAGTTGATGTTATAAAAGCCTACAATATTTTGCTAAAAATAATAAATTCTTCAATGACATACATAACCCAATGTTAGTCACAACCGATCAACAAACACAGGAATATGTGGACAATTTACTATGACGATAGGCATATGTAGCGCTACTATGAATTACATATCATCAGCAAACAAAAATCAGAAATGTAGTGCTTGTTGAACAGTTTTGTTGTCTCTTCAGAGTACTGTATGTTTTTACCAAACCTTGGTACTGCATCTATTACAAATGGATTGAATATCTTAAGAGTTAAATGAACATCTTGTCTTTCAAGGCTTGTAGGATATAAAGCTTTTAGAGTCAAACCATAATCGTGCTTAAATATTTTATGTCTTTCCATTAGGTACAATGTTTTAAGAGATTTAAATGAAGCGACACTAGTGTTTCAAAATCTGGGCATGTTCAAATTTGGTCTGGTTTTGAATTCAGCCAATTATTGCGGAAACACTGTATCATAAAGGAAGAAATGACGTTTTTATTCAACGGATCCGGATAAACTATGCTTGCTTCACTGTCTGGAGAAAAATGCGCAATCGCTCTTCTATTCAGTGCATTATTATACTAAGTGACATATAAATCCGAACACCCAGTTTAAATGGTTTTATTTTAATAAAAGTTGGTGAATGTATTTATCTTACTGTAAATAACAAGTGAAAACATTTTCAGCCTTATCAGTTGGACATTCCGGTTTTTATACTGCTTTTTTTAATTCACTAACGCTCTAAAAATGAATATTTCAGCCGCAGTAAAGAATCAACGTTGGCGGATTTTGGTTCTTGACATCCTTTACGATCGGTTACGATGATTAGAGTACGGAGACCTGTACGATTTCGTCAACTTAGTGAGTTTGATAGGGGCCGTATAGTGGGACTTCGGGAAGCTGGACTTTCTTTTCGGGCAATTGCAGTTAGAGTGCAAAGAAGTGTAGACACTGTGGTTAGGTGTTGTCAGGCATGGCTTCGAGAAGGCCGTACGCAAAGAGCAAGGGGCACTGGACGCCGCCGTAGAACAACAGACCGTGAAGATCGCCGCCTAGGATTATTGGCCTTAAGGGATCGTTTCTCCACTACCAGGTCCATTGCAAATGAATGGTTTGCAGAACACGGAAGACCTATTGGCATGCGAAGTGTTTACCGACGAATGAGAAGTTTTGGCTTGTTTTCATACCGGCCACACTGGGTCCTCCCTTTAACTCGAGAACACCGACGTAATCGCCTTGAGTGGTGCAGACAACGGTCACTCTGGGATCAGGAATGGAACAGTATTCTCTTTAGTGACGAGTCTCGATTTTGTTTAGGCATGCACGATGGTCGTGCCAGGGTTAGAAGGCGACGTGGTGAAAGGAGGAATCCACAGTTTTTTGTTGAAAGACATGTTCATCACACTGTTGGAGTTATGGTTTGGGGTGCTATAGCTTATGGTTCCAGGTCACCTTTAATCTTCATCAGAGGTAACATGAACGCGCAGCGTTATATCCACGAAGAACCCCATCTTTTACCCTATCTTGACACCCTGGCAGATCCAACTTTCCAACAAGATAATGCCCGACCACATGTTGCAAGAGTCACAATAGACTTCTTTCAACATAATGATGTCACATTGTTACAATGGCCACCAGGATCTCCCGACTTATCCCCAATTGAGCACGTGTGGGATATGATGGGTAGGAGATTGCTCAATTTGCAACGTCCTCCTCAGACTCTAGAAGCACTTCGAGAGGAGTTGGTGGTTGCCTGGAATGAGATACCACAGGAGGACATTGACCACCTGATCAGAAGCATGCCTAGACGCGTTGGAGAATGCGTAGCACATCAGGGTGCATCCACACATTATTAAAGGTCAAAGGGCTTTAAAGCAGTGCAATCATTTTGAAATTTTTATCATTTACTTATTATGCTTCATTAAGTACCTACTTATACAAAATTTTATTAAAATATGAATTTAAACTGGGTGTTCGGATTTATATGTCACTTAGTATATTACAACACAAAAAAAATGGTAAAGTATTTCCACTAATCCAAAAATATATTTTTTTTAATGTTGTTAATAGATTATGATCAATTTTAGACACAGGTCAGATGTGAATAACTCCTTTGAAATTAGAATAAGAGCTTGAAATTATAAACGCATATGCTGTTGTAGCTAATGAAGCATTATTAATTGTAAATTACGGAGAGCAGAGCAACTGGTCTATAACTTTTTGGGTTATCAGCAGACTTAACGGACCTTAGAATGGCTATTACCTTACATTTGAGTTCTTGATGGATGCTGCCAGTCTGCAAGATGTTCGTGAACAATCGAGCCAGCCATACTTTTCCGTACTTTCTACAATTTAAAAAGGAATATTGTCGAAACTTGGAGCCTTTGCTTTGACGTCTTTCATAGCCTATGTCTCCGCTAGAAAAAGGCCGAGACTATGTTGAAGCTTCATTTTTAAGTTCTCGCTTCACCTGAATCGTATGTGCTTCGTCTTTTGGCGCCAAACATATTTTTACCAGGTGTGAAGCGACATCTGCCAACCAGATGTTTGAAAATTGAGACTTTCCATAGTTTCCAATCATTTTTGTCTCCTAGCAGCCTCCAAGGTGTCCGCTTTTTGCAATCTCGATAACCTAGGGGCAAAGGAGCGGTCGTACCGGGGAGTTCTGTATCTACTAATTTCGATACGGTTAGGATGGCAGGCTGAAGTCAGGCGGGTCTGTCTGGCAGGCACATCGCATGGCGGTATCATCGAGGAGAGCTCTGATGAGTAAAGCCCATTAGCGTAGCAGTAGAAGGAAGCTAGATCACCGACGCCCCGCCGTTGTGAAAAGATCCCGAGACTGTCCGTTAGAAAAGAGTCATCGATAAGGCGGACAGCCCTCTTTTGAACAGCATTTTGGCCTTGTACAGAGTGAGGATGTCATATGGAGAAAAGTACTACTTCTATCCGGTTTTTCGATTGGTCAGAAAACGTCAACCTTATTTAGCAATCCCAATAAATTTATGGACTGTAAGAAACTTTCAAAAGATTTAAGAATGTTGTCCACACGGCAAACTGATAAAGGGCAAAATACTAGATGCGGCTTATGGTAAGAAAAGACATACTCACCAAAATATTTTTCAAGTCTAGTTATGTCAGTATTGAGTTACAAAGACTGATGAAAAATAGTAATAATATAAATGATATTAAGCTAGAACAACGTAAAAATAACAACAAAAACAAAAAAGAAGTACTCCGATTTAATTTCCTTATATGAAAATCCAACACCCGTTGTACGCTTACCAGAATTCCAAAACTATTTTAGAAATTTGCCCCATGAAACGGAATGAATTTTTAATAATTTTGCCTTTTTTTGTGTATCATAATACATCAACATTAGCTTGTAATATGTCAAAAGATAATGTTTAAGTTAGTTGCTTTTCTTTTAGTTTTTATGTCAATAAAAATTGCTTTGACATTTCTTTAGCTCATCACCTAATAGTCGTGTCATAATCTACATCAATTTTAGGCATGGACATTGAGGGACATTTTTTAGAGAAAAGATAAAATTCAAAAGTCGATCTGACCTTCTTTACATGAACTCTGCTGTAACCAGACCAACGATTACTTAAAAAATACAAAAGCATAATAACAAGAACTTTAATAAAAATACATTTTAGCTCTATCTGACAACGAGCTTCTGAACATTCTCAAGAAGTGACCTGCGTGCGTTTTCCAATTTTTTACAAAGTAACTTAATAAGCTACCGCAAGTATTGAAACAGCATATGATCGACTATGAATATGGTATGATACAGTGAAATTTTCAATTCGGAAATATCTAAACTTTACATACAATGCTCAATCACCAACACGCCGATTTCGTTTTCTTGCTCTCCTGTAAAATTTACTAAACGTTGGTTAGGACACTTGGTGAGAAAGCCGACGATATGTAAGAAGAGTACTGTCGGAGCCAACACCGATCCCTGGGGAACACCTGCATCGCAAAGGCTGCCATAAATTGCAATCCCCAGGAAGTAGAAAGAAATGACACCCAGCTCAAACATGGAGAAGATTAATTAGGGATGAGCTAAGAAATCAAGGCAAAACGTGGACTGAAATGGAGTCTCTGGGGCAAAATAGATACATTAATAAAAAATAAATTTAAGAACCTGATGTATAAAATATTTGAAAGCATTCGATTTATTATTAGTATTAATCCATCTAAACCATCTTCGCGTCTGATAAGAAACATGTTCTGATTCGGATTTTTTGCATAATCCTAGTCGAAAAGGGCAACTTTTAACTAGTTGTTTGCGTCAAATTTTTTTTCGCTCCGGTCAGTGTTTTTAGACCTTTTAGGTTATTCTGAACAAAAAACGTGCTTCAAAATGTTTCTCCAAAATTGATAGTTTCCGGGATATAAGCGATACAATATTTGAAAAAGTGCGAAAGACAATATGAAAATTTTAATGTTGTCAAACTAAAACTTTTTAGAACATCCATTAACATATCCTCTATGCATTTCAAGAGGTATTGGGATTGTAAATCTTTTTTGTTGTTTGAAACACTAGTGTCGCTTCATTTAAATATCTTAAAACATTGTACCTAATGGAAAGACATAAAATATTGAAGCACGGTTATGGTTTGACTCTAAAAGCTTTATATCCTACAAGCCTTGAAAGACAAGATGATCATTTAACTTTTGAGATATTCAATCCATTTGTAATAGATGCAGTATCAAGGTTTGGTAAAAACATACAGCACTCTGAAGAGACAACAAAATTTTTATCGGGTTTTCGTTATTCTTTGTTATGTTTTTCTATCGTTTTTGCTGACACAACTGTTCAACAAGCACTACATTTTTGATTTTTTGTATGCTGATGATATGTAATTCATAGTAGCGCTACATATAATAATAATAATAATAATAATATTTATTCACTCAATGTACAAAGATAACAAACAATATGAGTAAATAAATATAAAATCAAAACAGGTCCAATAGAAGGCATCGCCTGTACATGGACCAATAATTTAAGTTGAAACTGTAGAATGCAAATGACAAAAAAGGACAAAAATTAGCTACAGTAGATTATGTATTTAGTTGATGTTCGTATTTATGAGTTTATGAATTTCAGTCCTAGATATAGAATGTAGCCACTTTTTTAAATTTCTTTTGAAACAATTTCCGAAACGTAAATCTTTTAAGTCTTTAGGTATAATTTCATAAAATTTAGGCGCTAAATAGAGATATGATCGCTGCATTATAGATTTATGCAGTTGAGGAACTACTGTGCCACAAATTTTGTACCTGGTATAATGATTATGTTTAATTTTTTGGTCGGTGTTTACAAATTTATGGTAGTGAGTGATACTGTGTAAGAAATAAAGCTGTCTTATATCATATATTCGAACATCTGCGTATAATTTTTCAGTGGGATTCGGGTTTCGGTTTTTTAAATATTATTTTTAGAGTACTTTTTTGAAAAACATCTAAATTATAGATATGTGAGGAACATGCAGCTCCCCATGTTAATATACCATATGTGAGATGAGGCTCAATCAGTGCATGGTATAATGTTCGAAGATATTTTTCTGTCAATATATTCCCAAGGTATTTAATTTTATAGGATACAAATCTAACTTAAAATATAATAGACATGGATGTCCCATCGTAAGTGAGGATCCAAGACCACTCCAAGGTATTTTATGTTGGGCACTCTATTAATTTGCATTTTTTGATCATTAATATTGAAGGAGAAATTTGTGTAATTTGGCAGATGTCTAGCATAAGATCCAAATGGTAAAAAATGTGTTTTAGAGTAGTTAATGCTTAATTTTCTACTGTTAAACCACTGAATAATTTTGATAAAATCATTTTCAATTACATTTTTCAGATCAGACCAGTCAGTGCCTTCATATAATATTGCAGTATCATCTGCAAAACTAGTTATTTTGCCAACACAATTAATTTGGAAAATATCATTTAAATATATATTGAATAACAGCGAACCTAAGACAGTTCCTTGTGGGACACCACACTTAATATACATTTCTTTACTAAATGATCCTGATATATGCACAGATTGTGGGCGATTTGACAAATAACTTTCGATCAGTGAGTACGCGTTTCCTCTGAAACCAATTCTCTCCAATGCTTCTAATAATAATTTGTGATTAACTGTGTCGAAAGCTTTCTTTAAATCAACAAAAATGCAGATTGAAGGGATTCTGTTATCAATATTTTGATGTATTTGATTTACAATTTTAGTTATTGCGTCCTATGTAGCGTTCCCTTCTGTAAATCCATATTGATTTATTATTAGTATTAATCCGTCTAAACCATCTTCGCGTCTGATAAGAAACATGTTCTGATTCGGATTTTTTGCATAATCCTAGTCAAAAAGGACAACTTTTAACTAGTTGTTTGCGTCAAATTTTTTTTCGCTCCGGTCAGTGTTTTTAGACCTTTTAGGTTATTCTGAACAAAAAACGTGCTTCAAAATGTTTCTCCAAAATTGATAGTTTCCGGGATACAAGCGACACAATATTTGAAAAAGTGCGAAAGACAATATGAAAATTTTAATGTTGTCAAACTAAATCTTTTTAAAACATCCAATAACATATCCTCTATGCATTTCAAGAGGTATTGGGATTGTAAATCTTATCCAATAAATAAAGGAATAATAACTAATAACTGTTCATTTGTTAGCGTGGTCTTCTAGGATCTGCACGGGTATCACGTATATTGGAAAGTGACATTATACCGTTTTTTTTTGACATTATGCTGTTTTTTTTGACATTATGTAGGTTATTCTACAAGATGTTAACTTAGCACTTAGTTGTACGTGTTGCCTAAACGTCATGAGGCTTGTTATCAATCTTTGGTTCTGATGTGATGTAAAATCTGCTTCAGAGAAGGCATTAGTGGAGGTCTAAGCTGTGAGTTGTTTGAGTTGATGATAATTATATTCTTGTCTCAAATACACTTAATTGAGATTCAAAGCTAGAAATTAGTGGCGCATCCACTTTTTCTTATCCATTCTGGAAATTACATATACAAATTTGCTGAATTTAAAAAATGAGAGAGATAAGAAATAGTAATTATATTCACTGTAATTACAAACAACGCGGGCCCGGTGATGATTTCCCGTAATTGTTCTCAGTTTTTCGTAATTTATAAGCTTGAACATAACCTCTCTTCAAAAGGCACAACATATACTAAGTGACATATAAATCCGAACACCCAGTTTAAATGGTTTTATTTTAATAAAATTTTGTATAAGTACTTAATGAAGCATAATAAGTAAATGATAAAAATTTCAAAATGATTGCACTGCTTTAAAGCGCTTTGACCTTTAATAATGTCTGGATGCACCCTGATGTGCTACGCATTCTCCAACGCGCCTAGGTATGCTTCTGATCAGGTGGTCAATGTCCTCCTATGGTATCTCATTCCAGGCAACCACCAACTCCTCTCGAAGTGCTTCTAGAGTCTGAGGAGGACGTTGCAAATTGAGCAATCTCCTACCCATCATATCCCACACGTGCTCAATTGGGAATAAGTCGGGAGATCTTGGTGGCCATGGTAACAATGTGACATCATTATGTTGAAAGAAGTCTATTGTGACTCTTGCAACATGTGGTGGGTCATTATCTTGTTGGAAAGTTGGATCTGCCAGGGTGTCAAGATGGGGTAAAAGATGGGGTTCTAGAACTTCGCGGATATAACGCTGCGCGTTCATGTTACCTCTGATGAAGATTAAAGGTGACCTGGAACCATAAGCTATAGCACCCCAAACCATAACTCCACTAGTGTGATGAACATGTTTTTCAACAAAAAACTGTGGATTCCTCCTTTCACCACGTCGCCTTCTAACCCTGGAACGACCATCGTGCTTGCCTAAACAAAATCGAGACTCGTCACTAAAGACAATACTGTTCCATTCCTGATCCCAGAGTGACCGTTGTCTGCACCACTCAAGGCGATTACGTTGGTGTTCTCGAGTTAAAGGGAGGACCCAGTGTGGCCGGTATGAAAACAAGCCAAAACTTCTCATTCGTCGGTAAACACTTCGCATGCTAATAGGTTTACCGTGTTCTGCAAACCATTCATTTGCAATGGACCTGGTAGTGGAGAAACGGTCCCTTAAGGCCAATAATCTTAGGCGGCGATCTTCACGGTCTGTTGTTCTACGGCGGCGTCCAGTGCCCCTTGCTCTTTGCGTACTGCCTTCTCTAAGCCATGCCTGACAACACCTAACCACAGTGTCTACACTTCTTTGCACTCTAACTGCAATTGCCCGAAAAGAAAGTCCAGCTTCCCGAAGTCCCACTATACGGCCCCTATCAAACTCACTAAGTTGACGAAATCGTGCAGGTCTCCGTACTCTAGGCATCGTAACCGATCGTAAAGGATGTCAAGAATCAAAATCCGCCAACGTTGATTCTTTACTGCGTCTGAAATATTCATTTTTAGAGCCTTACTGAATAAAAAAAGCAGTATAACAACCGGAATGTCCAACTGATAAGGCTGAAAATTTTTTCACTTGTTATTTACAGTAAGATAAATACATTCACCAACTTTTATTAAAATAAAACCATTTAAACTGGGTGTTCGGATTTATATGTCACTTAGTATATAAATAACCCCTCATATTCGGCATATTCAGTAATGATTTTCACACACAACAAATATCACTGATTTTATACACATGCAGACCAATACACATAATCATCCAGATGCGATCTTGCTATTCAATCAACTTTCTTCTCAGAGATAAAAACTACAGACCCGGATCACTCAGCCTCACAAAACATGCAACCAATAATGCGTAGTTTAGTTGAGTGATTCCTCCATAGATGGACGTTCACAACGATCCTAGTGAGCAAACGACATCTTATATGTTTTTTTTGACGTTTTATAGGTTTTTTACAAGATACCCGTCCCGACCACCTTGCTATAATGCCATATCGGATATTTTCCATACTTTGAACTATTCTTTGTAACGCCTGTGCAATGACTTTCAGTACATAAATCTTGTGAACAATAGCAAAGTGGTGGAATCATAAATGATGATAGTGCATTTGTCTATTAGAGCGGAACTGTTCGATTGTTGTCAGCGTCATCGCCTCCAGTAATAACATCGGATCGCACGTACCTCATTACAGAAGGGAAGTGTGTGGCTCGTTCACAATGGCTGCTGCGGTCAACCACGAACTCAATGCCGACGCTGAAGCCTAAGGCGATGCAGAAGAAAAAATGACAATGGTGGATGCCTCCTTAGGTTGCCTTTTCGCGTATATCATTTGCAGCGATATTCGGTAGTTTTAGACCAACGAATATTTATAATCAAATTTCGCCTAAAAATAAGTACTTTTCAATGAATGGTGTCAAGTAGGTTGACTGTATACTTGCCACGCCTTCGTTCAAGTTCATAAATTTCAAAGCGAGAGTAGGAAGTATGTTCACTTAAGCACGATGTATCATGAATCTCTAAGTCTCAAACTATACAAGGTGTCCCAATACTCCGTGGACAAAGAAGTACCCTGTATTTTGAGACTCAAAATAAGTCGATTGGACAAGATTTACCTCTATGCAAAAGTAATTCACTTGTTCGTTAGAGGAGGTCGAATTTTTCTTTTTAAAATATATTTTTCAAATGTTTCTGGAACGGTTATTCCGATTTGAAGAAAATTTGGAACCGATGTGTTTTGCTAGACATCCTAATATTTGACTTCCGCAAAAAAGATCGCACTAATGTCGGTCTGTTCGCTAATTTTATCACCGCCTGTAACTTGAGAAGTACTGCTCGGATTTTGAAGAAATTTTCACAGAAGGTTAGTATGCCAAGGATGAAAAAGCTTTGCAGTTTTAGAAAATCGGTCAAGTGGTGGCGTAACTATAGGTAAGGTAAAAACACGAAAAATAAAAAATAAAAACCGTTTAAACTTTGTTTTTTGATTTGACATTTTAGAGGCTCTTGATCATTTCTGATTTTTTTGTATGGGTTGAAACTTGGGGGTTGGCGTTTAGGGGGTAGGGAGTTGTAAATGTAACGTGTTGAGTATTAGTGAAAGACCTTTCTATCATTAAGAAGCTTCTGATCCTGGTAACAATGGGAAAATTAGATGATAAGCACGATGTATAATTCATAATGCAAAGTAACTTGGGTAACAAACTACAATTGGTCTGCGGTATTTTAGCAGTTATTTTTGCGGACTTCTTTAGAGTTCAGCTATGCTTTTTTAAATGATAGCTTAACTGTTTTTATATCTACACATATGTGTTTATATATACCGTCGGTTCTCTCACGAAGTGTCCTAACAACGTTTAGTTACAGGGGAGCAACCAAAAGAAATCAGCGTGTTGAATGAAGTTTAGATATTTCCAAATTGAAAATTTCAGTGTATCAGCCCATATTCATTATCCATCATGTTTCAATATTTGCGGTAGCTTATCAAATAATTGTGCAAAACATTGTAAAACGCACGTAGGTCACTTCGTGAGAATTTTCAGAAGCTTTTTGTCAGATAGAGCTAAAATATATTTTTATTAAAGTTCTTGTTATTTTACTTTTTCGAGATATACAGAATTTATTTCATTTACTCATATTTGCAGCCAAGGGGGCGATTATCTCGGAAAAATTGTTGATTGTCCAATTTTTTAAGTAATCGTTGGCATGCTAACAGCAGAGCTTATGTAACAACTTCAGATCGACTTTTGAATTTTGGCTACTCCCTGCAAAACTTAACTTGAATATTATCTTTCGGCATATTACCAGCTAACGTTGATGTTTTATCATTCACAAAAAAAAGACAAACGCAAAATTATTAATAATTCATTCCGTTTCACGAGGCAGATTTCTGAAAAAGTTTTGAAATTCTGGTAAGAGTACAAGGGGTGTTGGATTATCACAAAACGAAATCAAGTCGGAGTACATGATGTAATTTTAACTTTCGTTTTTAAATATTTCTAATCCGTTTTAATTTGTTCCTGACATACAGATGTGTGTAGTTTATATTAATTATGACGAATGTACCATGTATCCAACTTTCACCAGGTTACTAAATGTTTCTCTCAACCTAAACGTTAATAAAATTTAGTAACAGATCTCACATACTACTCTCCTGATGAAGATGGCAAAGTCAATTGAAAGCTAGAGATTAATGAAGTATAAAGAGTCCTCATTGCTTGAATTTTGTCGAAGCACCCAACAAAAGGCGGAAGCTTTATTTTTCACTTAACAGGTCTAGACGACAATCACTTATATATATATATATATATATATATATATATATATATATATAACTTGAGACGTGGTCATTGTCGTCTAGACCAGTTAGGTGAAAAATTAAAGCTTCCGCCTTTTGTTGGGTACTTCGACAAAATTTAAGCAAAGAGGACTCTTTATACTTTTTTAATTCTCTCTAGATTTCAATGGACTTTGGCATCATCATCAGGAGCTGCAATTACAATGATAACAGTAGCAACAATAGTGTAAAATGAATTTAAATTGACTCAACTTACAGTAGTATGTGCCTCTGGTCGGTTTAACAATTTCTTACATAACATTCTGAAAATCACATCATCTGAAGTGATTTGGCAACGTTGGCACACGCCCACAATTCGTTCCATCTTTCTACACAGACATTGACAACCTTCGGCCTTCTGTCAAAGGGTTCATCTCACTCATTGTTCCATGACCACCATTTTGTGCAATCATCAAGTGGCTTCACGATGTAATGCTTTAATGTTTTTAAATAATTTTTGATCTGTTTTTAACTTGTTCTTGTCATATTTTATATATTTTTGAACATTGTACCATCTATCCAGCTCTCACCATGTTACTGGACGTTTCCCTCATCCTATACGTAAACAACAATTAGCAACATCCTCACATACTACTGTAAGTTGAGTAAATTTAAATTCATTTTACACTATTGTTGCTACTGTTATCATTGTAATTGCAGCTGCTGATGATGATGGCAAAGTCCATTGAAAGCTAGAGAGAATTAAAAAAGTATATCTTTGCTTAAATTTTGTCGAAGTACCCAACAAAAGGCGGAAGCTTTAATTTTTCACCTATATATATATATATATATATATATATAAACTAGCACTATAGGCCTAGCAGACCCATGGTTTGATGGGCGATCCTCCGCCGTTCTTCTCTATTCATTGCTCTTTTTTGTCCAAATCATTTATATTTAATGTCCTCATGTCCTCTTTTTCTCCACCTCGTCCTGGGTCTGCCTCGTCCTTTCTTCCCTCCTATTGTATGTATAGGTAGTCCCTTTGGAACTTAATTTTCTGACATTCCTTGCACGCGTCCCAACCATCTCAATGTCTGAGCTTTTATGACCGCCGTTTAAACTACCCTTTCAGCTCATCATGTATTCTCGCTGTCCACGTACCATCTTCTAACATTTTGTCACCAAAAATCTTCCTTAACCCCTTCCGTTCCCATATCTCCAGCTTTGCTTATTCTGCCTTTGTTATTGCCCATGTTTCACATGCATACGTGACCACTAGGCCTCATCAGCGTTCTGTAGATAATGATTTTAGCTCCTCTAGATATAATTTTGCTTCTCATAAGTCCTTTCAGCGCCATCAGGTCATCATTCTTTTCTGTATTTCTTCTTTGTTGCCTTGCCCAGCTGTGACTGACTTGTGTGATGCAGATATCTTTAAGCAACAGAAAACTTGAGAACCGAAGTTCGAGTGCTAGCGCGAGTTCAATACTTCCATCGTTTAGATTGTCGTAGAAACAGAAACATTATATCTATAGTCTGATATGCAATATATTGAAGATTGACCTAAGTGAACCTATCTAATCACGATTCGATTTTGCCTTTTGAAACGATTTGGCTCATCAATTTTCACTGAAACATCCAACGAAGACAATCTGCTTGACGCCATTTTTTGTGGATATATACTAAGTGACATATACATCCGAACACCCAGTTTAAATGGTTTTATTTTAATAAAATTTTGTATAAGTACTTAATGAAGCATAATAAGTAAATGATAAAAATTTCAAAATGCTTTAAAGCCCTTTGACCTTTAATAATGTGTGGATGCACCCTGATGTGCTACGCATTCTCCAACGCGCCTAGGCATCAGGTGGTCAATGTCCTCCTGTGGTATCTCATTCCAGGCAACCACCAACTCCTCTCGAAATGCTTCTAGAGTCTGAGGAGGACGTTGCAAATTGAGCAATCTCCTACCCATCATATCCCACACGTGCTCAAATGGGGATAAGTCGGGAGATCTTGGTGGCCATGGTAACAATGTGACATCATTATGTTGAAAGAAGTCTATTGTGACTCTTGCAACATGTGGTCGGGCATTATCTTGTTGGAAAGTTGGATCTGCCAGGCTGTCAAGATAGGATAAAAGATGGGGTTCTAGAACTTCGTGGATATAACGCTGCGCATTCATGTTACCTCTGATGAAGAACCATAAGCTATAGCACCCCAAACCATAACTCCAACAGTGTGATGAACATGTCTTTCAACAAAAAACTGTGGCTTCCTTCTTTCACCCCGTCGCCTTCTAACCCTGACACGACCAACGTGCATGCCTAAACAAAATCGAGACTCGTCACTAAAGACAATACTGTTCCATTCCTGATCCCATAGTGACCGATGTCTGCACCACTCAAGGCGATTACGTCGGTGTTCTCGAGTTAAAGGGAGGACCCAGTGTGGCCGGTATGAAAACAAGCCAAAACTTCTCATTCGTCGGTAAACACTTCGCATGCCAATAGGTCTTCCGTGTTCTGCAAACCATTCATTTGCAATGGACCTGGTAGTGGAGAAACGGTCCCTTAAGGCCAATAATCTTAGGCGGCGATCTTCACGGCCTGTTGTTCTACGGCGGCGTCCAGTGCCCCTTGCTCTTTGCGTACGGCCTTCTCGAAGCCATGCCTGACAACACCTAACCACAGTGTCTACACTTCTTTGCACTCTAACTGCAATTGCCCGAAAAGAAAGTCCAGCTTCCCGAAGTCCCACTATACGGCCCCTATCAAACTCACTAAGTTGACGAAATCGTACAGGTCTCCGTACTCTAGGCATCGTAACCGATCGTAAAGGATGTCAAGAACCAAAATCCGCCAACGTTAATTCTTTACTGCGGCTGAAATATTCATTTTTAGAGCGTTAGTGAATTAAAAAAAGCAGTATAAAAACGGGAATGTCCAACTGATAAGGCTGAAATTTTTTTCACTTGTTATTTACAGTAAGATAAATACATTCTCAACTTTTATTAAAATAAAACCATTTAAACTGGGTGTTTGGATTTATATGTCACTTAGTATATTTAGTTAAACTAATGTCGACAATATGATGCTGAAAAGGCCAAATTCCGTTCCAATAATAACATGAATGGATCCGTAAATTATGAAAATAATGCATAACTCGAAGGTAAACAAAGAAAAACAATCATTTTTACTCTATACAGAACGAAACAGATTCTCTCAATGATGGCTATCATGAATCTGATAGTTAATTGTTGAAAAACAGTAAAAGAAACCGTCAGTATGCCAGCAACGAGGTTGCAGTTACGAAATGACTTATTTCCAACGTCTGGCAACTTGCAAGAACATTCTAATGGTTATTAATATTGCTCAACTTGTAAGTATATATAAAACGATAATCAATTTTGAATTCTGTCATTTGTAGCCGGCGTTCTATAAGAAGGTTGATATATCGATACGGACTAATTGAATCACATGGAATTGACAGAAAAATATCAGAGTAATCTGGTTTCTATTATGGAAGTTTTTTTAAGGCTTCTGAAGAAAAGCCGTATGTCAGGATTGGATGAGTATCGGCAGCCATTTTAGTCAGTTGGATCGAACATGTATTCGGCGGCTCTAAATAAAGACATTTAATGTGAGGTATAAAATCGGATATGGTTAGGCTGCATAGAAACACATCTGCTATTTTATCAACATTGTCATGGCAAATACGTTTCAAAAATGGTAGAAAACATATAAAACAAGATACAAGACTCATCAGATTGATGAATCTTCTCTAACGGACAGTCTCGAGACGCTTTCGCACTGGCGATCTACAGTATATTCAGATAAGAGATAGACCGGACATAAACAAGACCACGTGATCATCGAACGCTGTAACATTCGGCAGGGACGTATTAAAAGAGTCACGCATTTTAGATAGTAGATGCTGCTTTGCGTAACTTTGTAGTAAATTAGCACAATTCGATGTGTATACGATTGGTGATGGATATAGGATCATGTGGGGGTGGGGTAAGAAATATATAATGATGTAAATATACATAAGGGTTTCAAAATTTTCGCTTCGATTTCCAGCTTCGGATGCCGCCTGATGTTTGGTGAAATACAGTCGAATATAATCTCAAAATGGCGTTTAAATCAGCCTAAATTAAGAATAATCGTATATCTCTTAAAATTGCTTTTAGAATATTGATTAGTATATTTTTTGATTTCTAGATAAATATGTAACCAAATTAAAACGTTCAAAACGTAAAAAAATGTGCATGGTTGAACATTGTCAGAAAGTAGATTCTTGAACAGGTTTTGCCAAAATGGGTTCAAAATAATTAATTAAAAAATACAGTAGCTTTATAATTACTTATAACTTACCGAATTTGATGAACGACATCTTTTATTGGAAGGATGAGCTTGATGAGCTTTCATCATCGCTACTGCCTGAAGCACCAACGTCAATAATGAATGGCTCGACTTGTTCCTCTAAAATATTGTCCAGTTCCCACATTCTCTTTTCAACTTTGTCTTTCACGTGCTTAATACAGTTTTCCCATTTTTGCGCTGTTATTAATTCTAGTGCTTCTTTGAAAAGTCCTTTGAGGTCACAAAATTTAAAAGTTGTATTGTGCTTAGCTATATAATTTTTAACCTCTGCCCATATGAGCTCAATGGGATTGAGCTCGCAATGGTATGGAGGTAAACGGAGCACAGTTTTATTTTGACTTGCTGCCATTTCGTCAATGGCGTATTTTTGATATTCCGCCTTGTGATCCTTGACAATTCTTAATAATTGTACTTTCAGCATTGCTTCTTCAAAGTTGATATTTTTCGAGCGGAGCCAATTTTGAACATCAACTTTCCTTGAAGCCGTTGTTGGGACCTTCTCCATTCTTCGAGAATGATAAGGCGCATTATCCAACACAATTACTGCGTTTTCCTCTAAGTTCGGTAAAATTTTTGAAAACCACTGTTCAAACGATTCGCCATTCATTTCCTCGTGGTAATCTCCAGTTTTCTTAGACTCAAAGCACCACAGACCGTCAACAACAAATCCATCCTCACTGCCAATATGGCAGATAATGAGCCTTTTCCCTTTACCTGGAAATCGAAGTACTAACTGGTGTAGATTTATTTCAATAAGCGAACCTTTTTCAAATTTTTTCATCACATTCAGCGAAAAAACATTGAGACATGAGTATCAGATTGCTATAATTGAGATTATTTAGTCATATTGAAAGAAAGAATATTGAACGTCGTATGATTACTCAGCGCTTCACAATTTAATTTAAAGTTATAAACCTTTAAAAAATGAATGATCAGGAACCTGAAATACGCGCAAATATTAATATTAACAAATTATAACTTTATAAAGCTTAAAGTATGAATTAAAATGATTAGAAATATTAGGAACGGTACACAATATAAAACTTTTTTTAAGTTTATAATATTCGACATATTTTAACATTATATTAAAAAGTTATTGAAATATCGAAAACACATAAAAACATGGCTTAAAAAAGTTCTAACAAATGAAAATGACAATAAAACATCCACGCATTTTATCGAAAGTTATAAAAGTTTTGTTACTTGTAATATGTTTTATCTGCCCCCTGGAATTAATGTTTAGAACCTTGTTCCCAAGGTTTGAAAAACATCCGATTGTTGTCTATTACTCGTATTTACTTGCTGGATTTTTTAATCCGGTGGACAGTCCATCTAGAAAGGCCCTCCTGGATGAAGTTACAGAATCATCAACCCATACTTTACTTGTAGTGTGTCCTGCGTTTACCCACGTTTCATCAAGGTAATAAATCTTCCTGTTTTGATTTCTATATTTCCCAATTTTTGTTAAATAATCCCTCCTCCATAGCACAATTTCTTCTCTATCCAGTAGTAAACTATTACGACCCCGTTTTTTCCATTTGAAATTTAAATGCTTCAGTAGCGCATGGAAAGTTGATCGTTTGAAGTTTGGCAACGTTGTATCTCCATTTACCTCCTGCAGTACTTTATCTGTAGTAGGTATTTCATTCCTAAAGAAGAATTCATGCACTTTCCTCCTAATCGCATGCTTATCAGCTTCATTCAATGACTTAACAATACTTTTGCGATGTTTACTGGTCATTGGCTCAGAAAAGGTGTAATTTTTTTTGTATTGTCTTAACACATTAAACACTGATGCGCGACACACCCCAACTTTGTGAGAAACCTTCACAACAATTTCTTTGATGGTTGATGCCTCGTTCTCCTCGCGCTCGATCTTATATATATTCAAAATGACCTCTTTCATTTCTGCACTCAGGTGTCTTTTTTTAGAGCGTTTCCTAGGTGGACTACAGGAGTTTACAACTTCATCGGCAGTATCTGTACTACTGGGCATTTTGCGCAAGCAGTTGATAACAATAACAATCAATAACAAGGTATAACAATAACAACGACAAACTCAACAACTTAATAAGATAACAAACGAAAACGTCCAAAGAAATATCAAATTGCAATGATGCACACGACATACGTAACACGTCTGAACCTGAATGTGACTCTGCCTTGATACGACTGCTCTGCCGCTCGGCATAGGCATTTAATTGCGAATTGACCAATGAGGGCTCCTGTTTTACGTCGAGACGGCGGCGTTAGCGTGAAAATCACCCGAACCTTTTGTTTACGTCCGGTCTATCTCTTATCTGAATATACTGTAGCTCTCTTTTACCGCTATGTCAACGGGCCTTGCTCAACTCCATATTGGCCCGAAATACCTGGATCTCCCATCCCAACAGTGTCGAACTTCGTGCATCCAGAACTGACCGATACGATCGCTCCTTCGTCCCCAAGGTATCGAGATTGTGGACCAAAACTAACGTTAAGCAGCTTAAAACTCCAATTAACAAATCTTCTTTAAGGTTCGCATAGCGCCAGTACACTGGCATTTAGGCTTCTGCCTACGTGGCTGCTTCGATGTAAAAACAGTTTGGGCGGAAGCCAATGATTTTCGAGATTTTTAAACTTTTGTAAATTTTTAACAATAACCCGAAATTGGACTATCGATCTTAATGGTAAAAAAAGCTATGTCTGATATGAGTGAGACTGCGACTGATTTTTGTACTTTGTAAAAAATTAAGTAAATATGTTAACCCATAGTCTCATATTTATACTAAGTGACATATAAATCCGAACACCCAGTTTAAATGGTTTTATTTTAATAAAACTTGGTGAATGTATTTATCTTACTGTAAATAACAAGTGAAAAATTTTTCAGCCTTATCAGTTGGACATTCCGGTTTTTATACTGCTTTTTTTTAATTCACTAACGCTCTAAAAATGAATATTTCAGCCGCAGTAAAGAATCAACGTTGGCGGATTTTGGTTCTTGACATTATGTACGATCGGTTACGATGCTTAGAGTACGGAGACCTGTACGATTTCATCAACTTAGTGAGTTTGATAGGGGCCGTATAGTGGAACTTCGGGAAGCTGGACTTTCTTTTCGGGCAATTGCAGTTAGAGTGCAAAGAAGTGTAGACACTGTGGTTAGGTGTTGTCAGGCATGGCTTCGAGAAGGCCGTACGCAAAGAGCAAGGGGCACTGGACGCCGCCGTAGAACAACAGACCGTGAAGATCGCCGCCTAAGATTATTGGCCTTAAGGGACCGTTTCTCCCCTACCCGGTCCATTGCAAATGAATGGTTTGCAGACCACGGAAGACCTATTGGCATGCGAAGTGTTTACCGACGAATGAGAAGTTTTGGCTTGTTTTCATAGCGGCCACACTGGGTCCTCCCTTTAACTTGAGAACACCGACGTAATCGCCTTGAGTGGTGCAGACAACGGTCACTCTGGGATCAGGAATGGAACAGTATTGTCTTTAGTGACGAGCCTCGATTTTGTTTAGGCATGCGCGATGGTCGTGCCAGGGTTAGAAGGCGACGTGGTGAAAGGTGGAATCCACAGTTTTTTGTTGAAAGACATGTTCATCACACTGTTGGAGTTATGGTTTGGGATGCTATAGCTTATGGTTCCAGGTCACCTTTAATCTTCATCAGAGGTAACATGAACGCGCAGCGTTATATCCACGAAGTTCTAGAACCCCATCTTTTACCCTATCTTGACACCCTGGCAGATCCAACTTTCCAACAAGATAATGCCCGACCACATGTTGCAAGAGTCACAATAGACTTCTTTCAACATAATGATGTCACATTGTTCCCATGGCCACCAAGATCTCCCGACTTATCCCCAATTGAGCACGTGTGGGATATGATGGGTAGGAGATTGCTCAATTTGCAACGTCCTCCTCAGACTCTAGAAGCACTTCGAGAGGAGTTGGTGGTTGACTGGAATGAGATACCACAGGAGGACATTGACCACCTGATCAGAAGCATGCCTAGGCGCGTTGGAGAATGCGTAGCACATCAGGGTGCATCCACACATTATTAAAGGTCAAAGAGCTTTAAAGCAGTGCAATCATTTTGAAATTTTTATCATTTACTTATTATGCTTCATTAAGTACTTATACAAAATTTTATTAAAATAAAACCATTTAAACTGGGCGTTCGGATTTATATGTCACTTAGTATATATTATAGACAACATATGCGCTAAGTAAAACCACCTTAGATAATTGAAGGAAACACAAATTCGCAAA